>CAUYQU010053729.1:0-13098 GCA_963574635.1 Cheracebus regulus | reverse complement strand
TGGTGATTCCTCAAGGATCTAGAACGAGAAATACCATTTAACCCAGAAATTATAATAACCAAAGGATTATAATGCTTTATATTATTTTACTATTTTAATTATTAAATTAATATTATTTTATTATTATTTAAATTATATTATTTATGTTATAATATATTTATATTATAATACCCAATTATATTTATATTATAATACCCAAAGGATTATACTATACAATCTACATTATAATCCTTTGGGTTATAATATAGATTATATACATTATTATGATACCCAAAGGATTATAAATCATTCTACTATAAAGACATTTGCACACGTATGTTTATTGCGGCATTGTTCACAATGGCAAAGACTTGGAACCAACCCAAATGCCCATCAATGAGAGACTGGATAAAGAAAATGTGGCACATATACACCATGGAATACTATGCAGCCATAAAAAAGATGAGTTCATATTCTTTGCAGGGACTTGGATGAAGCTAGAAACCATCATTCTCAGCACACTAACACAGGAACAGAAAACCCAACACTGCATGTTCTCACTCATAAGCAGGAGTTGAACAATGAGAACACATGGACACAGGGTGGGGAACATCACACACCGGGACCTGTTGGAGGTTGAGGGATAGGGGAGGAATAGCATTAGGAGAAATATCTAATGCTATACAGGATGATCGGTACAGCAAACCACCATGGCACATGTATACCTATGTAACAAACCTGCATGTTCTGCACATGTACCCTAGAACTTAAAGTTAAATAAATAAATAAATAAAATGCATCTTTGGCTTATTAAAATATAATGTAATCAGTACATCTACCTTCCTCCGAGAAAAATGCAAACAATTTTTAGAATATTTAACTTTAGGCCAGGCACAGTGGCTCATGGCTGTAATCCCAGCACTTTGGGAGGCCAAGGCGGGCGGATCACATGAGGTTAGGAGTTCGAGACCAGTCTGGCCAGCATGGCAAAATCCCATCTCTACTAAAAATACAAAAATTAGCCAGGCATGGTGGCAGCTACCTATAATCCCAGCTACTCCAGAGAATTGCTTGAACTCAGGCAATAGAATCGCTTGAACCCAGGAGGTGGAGGTTGCAGTAAGCAGAGATCACATCACTGCACTCCAGCCTGGGAGACAGAACGAGACTCTACCTCAAAAAAAAAAAAAAAAAAAAGAATATTTAACTTTACGTATCTCCTACCCAACTTATTTTCTGTCATGTATTTTAAAATGCTACAGTTGATGTTCTTGTATATTACCCATTCATTTACCCTTTTCTTTGTTCTGCATTTGTTTGTTTATTTGTACCTTCATTTCTCTCCAACCTTCCATCTGAAATTATTTTCATTCTGCCTGAAAAAAAAAAGTGCCTTAGAATTTCCTTTAGTGGGTTTGCTGGTAATGAACCCTCAGTTTTTGTTTGTCCATTTTGTTTTGTAAAATACCTTTATCTTCTTTTTGTCTAGATAATTTTATAAATTTGAAATAATTTTAAACATTAATTTTCAAGACTAGAACAAAGAACCCCTTGCTTTCCTGAACCATCTGGAAGTAAATTGCCAACATAATGCCCCATCACACTTAAACACTTTAGTCTATAATTCTTTTAAACAAGGACATCCTCCTACATAACCAAAATAAAAACACCAAAATCAGGAAATTAACACTATACATCATGACCATGTAATCTAGAGACTCATTCAAGTTTTGCAAATTGTACCAATAATATCCTCTAGAAAACAAAATAAACCAATTCAAATGACCTGTTGCATTATCCTGTCTCTTTTTTTGGCGGAGGTGGGTACGGAGTTTCACTCTTATTGCCCAGGCTGGAGTGCAATGGCACCATCTCGGCTCACCGCAACCTCCACTTCCTGGGTTCAAGCGATTCTCCTTCCTCAGCCTCCTAAGTAGCTGGGATTACAGACATGTGCCACCACACCCAGCTAATTTTGTATTTTTAGTAGAAATGGGGTTTCTCCATGTTGGTCAGGCTGGCCTTGAACTCTCAACTTCAGGTGATCCACCCGCCTTGGCCTCCCAAAGTGCTGGGATTACAGGTTTGAGCCACTGCACCCGGCCTATCCTGTCTCTTTCATTTCCTTTGATCTGGAATAGTTTTTCACTTTCCTTGTCTCCGTGACCTTCACATTTTTCAAGATTACAGGACAGTTTTTTTGTGTGTCTGATGTTTCCTCGTGGTTAGATTCAGGATATGTGTTTTTGACAGAAATATCACAAAAATGACACTGTGTTCTTCTCATTGCCTCCCATCAGATGGTATGCAATGTAGATTTGTGTCAATACTGGTGCTATTAACTTTGATCACCTGATTACGGTGATACCTGCCAGCTTTCTCCACTGTATGTTTTTCTTTTCCCCTTTGTAGTTAACAAGTATTTTTAGGAGATATTCTGAAATTATGTACATATCCTCACTTTTGCCCTCTAGCCTCATCATCCATTGATGTTTCTTTGCAGAATTATGATGATAATGATTGCCAAATCATGATTGTATTCATTTATTTATTTTTCAGACAGGGTGGGTCTTACTCTGTTACCCAGGCTGGAGTGCACTGGTACAGTCACAACTCACTGCAGCCTTGACCTCCCAGGCTCAAGCAATCCTCCCACCGAAGTCTCCCAAGTACCTGGGACTACAGGCATGTGCCACCCACACCTGGCTAATTTATTCTTTTTTTTTTTTTTTTTTTTTTTTTTTTTCAGAAACAGGGTCTCACTATGTTGACCAAGTTGGTCTCAATCTCCTGGTCTCAAGCAATCCTCCTGCCTTGGCCTCCAAAGTGGTGGGATTACAGGGGTGAGCTACCATGCCTGGCCTAAATAGTGATTTTTCTAATTCCCTAGTTCCTTCTCCATTTATTCATTGACACTCTACTGCAAGAAAATGTTTTCTCCTCTCTTCATTTATTTATTCTTTTTTTTTTTTTGAGATGGAGTCTCGCTCTGTCACCCAGGCTGGAGTGCAGTGGCATGATCTCAGCTCATTGCAACCTCCACCTCCCAGGTTCAAGCAAGTCTCCTGACTCAGCCTCCCAAGTAGCTGGGACTACAGATGGGTGCCACCACACTCAGCTAATTTTTGTATTTTTAGTAGAGACCAGGCTTCACCATGTTGGCCAGGCTGGTCTTGATCTCTTGAGCTGGTGATCCTCCGGCCTCGGCCTCCCAAAGTTCTGGGATTACAGGCGTGAGCCACTGCGCCTGGCCTTCCAATCTCATTTTCAATCTTTCTACATTTATAGCTCTCTTCTCCAATAATGAGAATCCCATCTCCCATTGTTCTCAATACATTTACTCATTGGATCATATTATGGGCTGAATCATGCCCCCCTTCAAAATTCAGGAAAGCCCTAATCCCCACTATCTCAGAATATGAATGAATTTGGAGACAGGGCCTTTAAAGAGGTGATTCAGTCCAGGCACAGTTGCTCACACCTGTAATCCCAGCACTTTGAAAGCCAGAAGCGGGTAGGTCACTTGAGGATAGGAGTTTGAGACCAGCCTGGCCAACATGCAAAACCCTGTCTCTACTAAAAATACAAAAATTAGCTGGGCATGATAGCATACATCTGTAGTCCCAGCTACTCAGGAGGCTGAGGCAGGAGAATTGCTCGAACTCGGGCAGCGGAAGCTGTAGTGAGCCGAGATCATGCCACTGCACTCCAGCCTGGGAAACAGAGCAAGACTCTGTCTCAAAAAGTAAATAAATAAAGATGTGATTCAGTTAAAGGAGGTCATTAGGCTGGGCCCTAATCCAATTTGACTGGTGTCCTTATACAGAAGAGGAAATGTGGACACAGAGGAACAAGTAGGGAGGCTCACACGCAGAGGAAAGGCCATCTACAACCCAAGGAGAGAGGCCTCAGAAGAAACCAAACCTGCCAACACCTTGATCTTGGACTTCTGGCTTCCCCGACTCTGAGAAAGCAAATTTGTGTTGTGTAAGGCCACCCAGTCTGTGGTGTTTTATTATTGCAGTCCTATCAAACTAATACTGATCCATCCAGCCAAAAGCAACCTGATCTAAAACCAGCACCAACAAATATTTTGTGATTGCCAGCCTGCCTTAAGCAAGTTCTAAGAAGCACGTATTTCTGTAGCAATCTCATTATCTATATAAATTCAGCCCAAGATGGTGGCTCACACCTGTAACCCCAGTGCTTTGGGAGGCTGAGACAGAAGGATCACTTGAGTCCAGGAGTTCAAGTCCAGCCTAGGTAACTTATAGTGAGACCCTTGTCTCCATGAAAAAAAAAAAAATAGCTGGGCATGGTGGCACATACCTAGAGTCTCAGCTACTCAAAAGGCTGAGATGGGAGGATGGTTTGAGCCTGGGAGGTTGAGGCTGCAGTGAACCATGATGGCACTTCACTGCACTCCAGCCTGGGTGACAGAGCAAGACTCTGTCCCAAAAAAAGAAAAAAATAAAATAAATAAATAAATAAGTAAAATTCAGTATTCTCTGCCAACCAACTACCTGTGCACAATCTTGGTGTGCTTGCAGGGACTGGTTTGGTCTCAGAGTTAAGGAGCCAGTGGATTTTGCCACAATATATATTCTGTGCATGTTGCACTCTGACGGACCCTATTCATTCTGAAGATCTCCCTGATGGCTTGGCCAATCCGCAACACCTACGGTACGTATTTACTGAGCACCAGAGAGTACAATCACTGACAAGGAAACCAGCTCAAAGCTTAGCTTGTTCCTTAAAAAGGCATTGCTCAAATTGTGACCCCCTTAGGAAGTGTGCTTTAAATTGCACCACCATCTAACCTTAACTTATTCGAAATTTCAGAGATCTGAAAAATGACTCTGGATCATAGACCACCAACTCCTTCATCTCACCCATTCTTATTCCTCTTGGAATTTATGTCCCGACTTCACGAGTCTAAGAATGATTGCTCTGGCTGCCTGCACTGTGCGATCTGCTGGGGCCTGGAAGCCCCAGCTGTGCTTTCTCTGCCTCTGACACCTCCCCTGGTAATAAACAGAGCTCTACCAGAGTTTCCCTAATGACTCCTGCAGCAATGGACAACACTGCCACTCATTAATAGTGGCACTAGCACTATGGGCCTAGTGGAAACAAATGTTTATTTGGTTCCAGAAAATGAGCCATTCCCACCACTAGACACTGTCCACAGAGGTCTAATGGTGGGATTGGCTCATTTACAAAAATGAGCCAATGGTGAGAAGCCATTTACAGAAAGAGAAGCTTATTTTGCTGAAACCTCCACTGTAAGATGAGGTGGTTAAAGCTTCTGCAACAGCAAGACACCATGGCTGAATCTTAGCCTTGTCTCAAAGAGCTGCTTCCTCAGGGGAGTAGAGAAATTATACCCATGCCTCAGAGTGAGAAAACAGATGCCTGGAAACCCCCCCTCCCCTGCAATTCTCCTTTACTTTGCTAGCTTTTATAGCTAAGCTGCTGTGATTCTCACTATGTCTGTGGAAGAAGGTTATCATGCATCCTTCTGGGTTCAAATTCACTGTGTCCTCAAGCGTTCACTGTGGGTCACGCACTGTTCTATGTTGTTGTATAATCTCAGTACATTTATTCCTCACACTGAGGTGAATTCCTCACTTTTCAGATGGGAAAACTGAGGCTGTCCTGGGGAAACCTGGGACAGGATAAGAAGGTAATCCATTCTGCATTCAGATCCAGAGAAGCCGAGTAACATGCCCAAGGTCACACAGTTAAACTGCAAAGGAACAGGAATTCAAACACAGGCCAAGTGCCCCCACAGCATGCAGTCTGGCCCCCCAGGCTATATTTTGAGTAATGGTTAACAATAATTACAAGTATATAAAGTGTCTTCCTTCCAACATGCAAAACACTTCCAAATAGGTTTTCTCACTTACCTATGGTGTAACGCCTTTCTAATCTGAAGGATGAAGTCACAGTGCTTCAAATTACCTCCTTTATTGCATAACAGGGGACTACATCATCAAATTTGGGACAGAACAGGAATTAATTTGTGAAAGCATGTGGCCCCAAGGGTGTTGACTCACCTGAGGTGGGGTGGGGGGAGATGGGCCGGATGAAGGACACAATTTGGGGAGGTTGCTTACATTAGCCTTCTTGGTTTACCTGATTTCTGGGATGTGATCCCAGAAAACACAACAGAAAGATTCATGCCCTCAAAGTCCCTATGCCCTCTCCTGGGGACAAGAACAATATTCTCATCTGATTCTCAAAAAGTCTCCCCAGGCACTCGCACACCGTTTCTGATTAATTCGGCTTGGCTTCAAGTCCTTCTGTAGTTTCCTAGGGCTAAAGGGAAGCTGAATTCTTCCCAATTCCCTTCCTTGTGTCCCCTAAAGGCAATCCTCCTATCAGTGTTCTACAGAAATTCAAATACAGAAGAAACCAGGGAGGCAGTAAGATTTCCAAGCAATTGCATGCCTCAAGTTTTTTTCTTTTTTTTTTTTTTCCTGCTCTCATTCTGCTGGATTGTCCTTCTCTTAATCTATAGCTTTCTGTGTTTATAAAGCTGTTGACACCAACAAAGTCAGTCACAGAAAGAAATGCACATCCTTTTAATGTTCTTTTATCTTGCTGAGGACATGAATGATGCTCATGGGAGCTCTCAAGGTATGCTTCCTGTGAACCCCTCTCCTTCTCTAGTCTAGACTCTCCTTGCAAGAAGACCTTAAATTTGCAAATGTTTAACAGAGGGGGGGAAAAAGCTGTAAAAATTATTTTACGAATCCTCCAAATTAAAGCACAATTCTTGGCACCACCCCTTCCAATGGCTTGTCTCTGTGTCCAAGAAAAGGTTTCACTGATTTCTAAGACCGACCCCCTCTCTATGGCAAGGAATGGAGAAATGAACACCCAAGAATAAAGCCTGCTGAAGGAAATACAGTTCTGTACCATAAATAAGCCACAAATTACATGACTTGGGTAACCTAGATGCCTGGGGAGGTAGAGTCACTACAGTGTGCTCTCTCTTTAATTCACAATTTAAGATGCTTAGCCATCGGGCCAGGACAGGACAAGAAGATAATCCATTCCACTCAGATCTAGAAAGACAAGCCTGGCTAATAGTGACCTTTCTTGACTAACATGCTGCACTTTTGAAAATCACATTGTGTAAGAATACTTATTGACCTCAGAAAAGCATTATTCACAACATACTGCTTAAACAACACAAAAAAAGTAATTACCTTAAAGAGCCCTTTCTGAAACAGAATCTGACTGAGATGATTTAAAAGAACTATTAACAGTTTAGGTAAGATGAAGATAAATAAGACTACTGGGGCACCCAAGGGCTAGCAAGAGTGGGAAGTTGTGACCACCAAGAGGCTCAAAGGAGCAAGGGGAGGAAATGAAATTTCTGGCTCCAGGAAGAGGGGCCAGAAAACATATTCCCAAGCAAGGAAGGAGCAAGCAAAATCCTCATTTCTCTCTCCACCCACCCACCTATCTACTACGGGTGTCTCTCACTGGCTGAACTAGAAGGCTGGCAGCAGAGGAGTCCAGGTAACGCATTTTGTAGATATGCACACAGCCAGCCAAAGAAGAGTGAAGAGTAGATGGGGAACAGGGGAGCAAAAAGAGAACAGTCACCTGACCCAAAGTAGCACCCAGTCACTTCTTATCACATCATCTTGCCTTGTCATTGCACTTATCATTTTTATTTTTCTGTCCCTCTCCCCACTGGAATGTAAGCTTTTTGAAAGCAAGGAATTTGTCTGCCTTGTTCAAAACTGTATCCACACATGGAATGTGGAAGCCCAGGAAGACTGCGGAAGGCATCCTCATGGGTGAAGGGTACAGGGTTTCCCAGTCCAGGTTTCCAGAGCCTGAGTGGGGAAGGAGGACATCTGTATTGGGCAGGGGGTAGAGGCAGAGAGAGGAGATGTCTATGTAGAAAGGGATTGATCAAACAAGTAAATAAAAATAATGAGAACCTCACTCCTGGAGAAGGAAGCTACAAACACAGAAAGGGAGAAACCTAGAATCATCCCTATAGTGATGCATTGGAATTGGAGATACTGGTGTAAACTCATGGTTTTCAAGATATGTGAGTAGATAGATGTACAAATAAATATAGATGTAACTGTGTGGGGGTGGGGGTGCGGGGGTGTTCCCAACTGTAACCATGGAGAGGGCCTTGGAACAAGATACCCTAATAGCAATAAGCACACTTAGCACTCAGGTCTTGGCTTCTAAATACCAATTTCCATAAAGTGGAGATTAAGTTCAATTGTATTAAGTTGAATGGAGCTGAAGATTAGGTGACAGTGGTGTATCAATGTCAGTTTTTCAATTTTGATGGTTATACTCTGGATACATAGGAGAATGCCCATGTCTGTAGGCATTCTCCTATGAATGCAAACTAAAAGTATTCCAGATTGATGACATATCAAGTCAGTACTTATCCTCAGGAAAAGAAAAACAAATATTCTGTAGTTGGAAGTTTTCTATTAGTTTGTGATTGTTTTCAAAAATAATCTTCTTAATTAAAAAAAAAAAGCACTTATATCCCCAGCACCTAGAACAGGTCTGGGATTCCAAGTGTTCAATAAATATTTGTTGAATTAATCACTGAAGGACATAAACAGTTACAACACATGCTTAGAAAAACACATATCCAAATATTAACAGTGGTTTTTTTGGAGGGATAGATTTATCACAAATAATTTGGGTATTTTTTCACTTTGTGCTTTTCTGTTTCTTAAGTTTTCTTAGATTACTATGCTTTTTTTTGAGACAGTCTCACTCTGTTGCTCAGGCTGGAGTGCAGTGGTGAGATCTCAGCTCACTGCAACTTCCACTTCCCGGTTCAAGTGATTCTCCTGCCTCAGCCTCCTGAGTAGCTGTGATTACAGGCACCCACCACCACACCCGGCTAATTTTTGTATTTTTAGTAGAGACGGGGTTTCATCACATTGGCCAGGCTGGTCTCGAACTCCTGACCTCAAGTGATCTGCCCGTCTCAGCCTCCCAAAGTGCTTTACAGGCTTGTAAAGCCTCCCAAAGTGGATTATAGGCTTGAGCCACCATGCCCATTATTAACTGTTATATTGGTCAGGCTGTTAAACAGCTAAAACTAACATTTTAGAGGCAAAATCTTGTCCTCAAGTTTATGCGTTCCAACATTTTATGTATTAAGTTATTGAGACCAGATCCTTGGAAACTGTTTGTCTACCCAAGTACACAGAACACCAATATGATCAGTTATTAAGACATGTAACTTCTGATGTCTAGAATATTCTTGCCCGTTACCCAGGGTTCCCGTCTTTTCCAAAACCATGATAATGGAGTCAGTCATCAAGAGTTTGGTGAACATGTAATCATACAAAGAGGTGTAGAGAATTTTGTTGGGTATTTTATCAGGTTAGGAAAGGAACTAGAGAATTATTCTAGATGAGGATTTTCAGTGGCCAAGGCGCTCACTTGAATACTGATGAAAATGATCCGTTTTCTAGGTTCTGGATGCACTGTTAAGTGGCCCACCATGGACATGTTAATTACATTTCTCTTGCATTGATTTTATTTTGGATTAGTCTCCATGATGAAATTTGGCAGGCATCCTAGTTCCTGTGGCAACTTATGTTACAAGTCACCTCTTAAAATGGCCAATTCCTGCTGGGTGCAGTGGCTCATGCCTGTAATCTCAACACTTTGGGAGGCTAGGCAGGATGATCATTTGAGCCCAGGAGTTCGAGATCAGCCTGGGCAATATAGCAAGACCCTGTCTCTATAAGAAAAAATTTTTTTTGTTTTTTTTTTTTAAAAAAAAGGACAACTTTTGCAGTTGACTTAAACAAATGTTGATTTGTTCATTTATATTTTCTATTTTGGAGGATGGGGAGATGTGGGGATGGCTAATGGGTACAAAAACATAGTTTGAAAGAATGAATAAGATCTAGTATTTGAAGGCCGGGTGCAGTGGTTCATGCCTGTAATCCCAGCATTTTGGGAGGCCAAGGTGGGTGGGTCAGCTTAGGTCAGGAGTTCAAGACCAGCCTGGCCAACATGGTGAAACCCTGTTTCTACCAAAAATAGAAAAAATTAGCTGGATGGTGGTGGCAGGCGCCTGTCATCTCAGCTACTTGGGAGGCTGAGAGAATTGTCCATTACTCAGGACTCCCTCTTTTCCAAAATCATAATGGAGTCAGTCATCAGCAGTTTAGTAAACATGTAATCATACAAAGAGGTACAGAGTTTTGTGGAAGGCGGTGGCTCACACCTGTAATCCCAACACTTTGGGAAGCCAAGGTAGGCAGATCACTTGAGCTCACAAGTTCAAGACCAGCCTGGGCAACATAGAGAGATCCCCATATCTACAAAAATACAAAACTTAGTGGGTGTGGTGATGTGCACCCATGATCCCAGCTACTGAGGGTACTGAGGTGAGAGGATTGCTTGAGCCTGAGAGGTGGAGGTTGCAGTAATCTGAGATCGCCACTGCACTCCAACCTGGGTGACAGAGTGAGATGCTGTCTCAAAAACAAAACAGAAAACTTGCTAGATAGTCACAAACACTGGATTGTGCCTGATTATTTTTAAAAAACAATATGTAAAGTTTTAAACTACTTTCCTTACAGAGATTGGGCATCCTGTCATGTTTATTTTCTTTTCTGAGTATTGTTTTAAAGCTATTGCTCATGTTTCTATTATTTGTAGAAGCACTTTATTAGGAAAATTAGCCCTTTCCTTGTAGGGCTGTTGGGCCCCAGAGGGTCGTGGGGTGTCCCTTATGTTGTGCTGATGTGCAGGATCCAAGAAGTAAAGAGACAGGACACTGAAGAACTGGTGAAGAGCATCTGGACTCGGGGAGCCACACCACCTGTGAGCGGAGATTGGCAAGGGACCCAAATGCCCAGAAGCATCTGTATTTATTAGGTACAAGCAGGGGGCAGGGTCATGAGTGAGGTCATCATCTATAGGCTTAGTAATAGGGCATATATAATCACGTGAGTCACAAGCAAGGGGGCCACCCCATTATGTCACCTGGGCAGAGAGGTGGGCTGTGTGCAGTAGTAGAGCGTTGTGTACAGAAAAGGGGTCCACTGAGGCAAGGAGGTGGGCTGTGTGCAACAGGTGTCTTGTGCAACACTTCTTATCTGGGGGCTGGAGACATCAAAGGATTTCTAAGGGAAGGATATCGTAAGCCAATGCAGTGGGAGCTGACAGACTTGTGCTCTTCTCTTGAGATATTTATGGGAGAATGATTTGAGCTAGCACAGAAGCAAGAAAAGACTGACAAGGTGTACAGCTGCCATGACTGGTCACACCAGAGGGGTTCTTCTCCCTCAGTTCTTTCTAGGATCTCAGGCCTGAGGTCTACTTTCCACAGGAACTGGATGCAAGGTACTACAACTCCTTCATCAGGAGGAGAGGCTCTTGCTCCAAGCCTGCCATATAGCATATGCTCCTTCAGGCAGGGATGCCACCGCCTGGGTCTTTGGTTCTTGTCCTGGTCTGGCTGTTTTCCCATGTACTGCTTCTGTTCTGTGACTGCTCTAGGCATTTCTCCTACTACGAACTACTATATGGTTATATGGAAGGATTATATAAATCAGCACTAAATGTGATTACTCTGACTACAATACCTATATGATTATATAGAAAGATTATATGGGACTAAGTATGATTATATATATAAGCTAGATTTAGTAAACAGCAAGTTATGCTTCAGGCACTAACTGTGCCTGGGGTCTGCACAGTTCTCCTTCCTCAGTGCCCCTGGGAGGTATTACCCACATTTCCTGTGATATGACTTGCACATATTTTATACCAAAATGGCATGTTTTCCAACTGTCATCCATGTTTTTTGCCTTGACAGTACAAACTCTGGAATCAGACTGCTTGGGCTAGAGTTCTGACTCTGCCACTCAACCTGCTGTGTGAACCTGTGCAAGTTACTTAACCTCTCTGTCCTTCGTCAGAAAAGGGTGATATTGGCTGGGCGTGGTGGCTCCCACCTGTAATCCCAGCACTTTGGGAGGCTGAGGCAGGTGGATCACCTGAGGTTAGGAGTTCGAGACCAGCCTGACCAATACAGTGAAACCCCATCTCTATTAAAAATAATTTTAAAAATTAAAAAAAAAGAAAAGGGTGATATTAACGGTATGTACCCCACAGGATTGTTGTAATGAAAAGGAATGGATCTACAGAAAGGGCTTGGAAAATATCTGGCATGTGGCAAAGACTAGAAAAATAGTTTCCTGGTTTTTTTTGAAAAATAGTTTTTTTATGTAGTCAAATTTAATGTCGATTCATTCTAGATCCCATTGCAATGAAAAACTTTTATTTGCCTTGGCTTCAAATTCTGGACATGAAATGAAAAAATAATTTTTGCTTTTGAAGGTAATACCAAGCTACATTCATAATAGAGGGTACTTAACCAATGGGTGCTGTGAACCAAGTCCTGGGTGAGGTACTCTATCATCAGAGCTTACCCATTACCACCTTCCTCAGTAGGTGTCTTATCCTCATTCTAACCTGTGAAGAAACTGAGGTTGGAATGCCTCATGACTTGCCCAAGGCCCAGCAAGCTTCCTTTGTGCACTAATTTGCAAACATTCTTTAATCTTTTCTCTGTGTGTGTTGCAGGTCCCCAAGGTATATCTCATGCCTACCTCACTGTCCCCTCCATGGACATTCAACAGAGCCTGCTGGCCAGCTGCCAGCCACTCATTCCCTCAGCAAACCCAAGCCAAGTCCTCCTGCTGCCTTCATCCAGTGTTCCCTCTTCTTGCGTGGAGAAGCCAGCTTGACTTCTCCCCCAGAGTTCAAGTCTGGCCGATTCACCCTCTGAATTCTGCCTCCCATCTGCACCTCCCTTCGATCCTGGCTACCACCACCCTGGTTTGGCCCTAACTACCTTTCACAAGGACTGTTGCTGCAATAAATTCCTTTGGGGTCTCCCAGTTGACTTCCACAATCTTTTCTTCCCAATCCCCTACATGGTGATTTCCCAGAAGCACAGCTCTAGTCTTGTCACTTCCCAACTCTCAAACTTTCAGAGCCTCCCATTGTCTACTTTTTTTTTTTTCCAAGATAGTGTCTTGCTCTGTTGCCCAGGCTGGAGTGCAATGGTGGGATCTCAGCTCACTG
>CAUYQU010053727.1:0-25928 GCA_963574635.1 Cheracebus regulus | reverse complement strand
GGACTTGAACTCAGACCTGGAACAACTAGACTTAACAAATATTTACAGAACTCTCCTCCCCAAATCCACAAAACATACATTTTTCTCAGTATCATTATACCTATTTTAAAAGTGACCACATAATTGGAAGTAAATCACTCCTCAGCAATTGCATAGCATCTCACAGGTTTAAATAAAACATTGGTTGGCTGCTTATTTGTTATTTTCATCCCCTATTCCTTCCTGTCTCCATTGTTAAGCACAATTATTGGTATAAAAGAGGTTTTTAATACCCATTTTTAGACTGCATTCTAGCCTGGGCAATAAAACAAGAATCCCATTCTCTTTCCCTCTTTCTCGTCCTCTTTCTCTCTTTCTTTTTTTTCTTTCTTTTGCTGTTTCTTTCTTTCTTTCTCCTTTTCTCTCTTTTTCTAAAAAAAAATAATAATAAAAATTAAAAGTAAAAAATAACAGATGTTAGCAAGGCTGCAGAGAAAAGGAATGCTTATCTACTGTTAATGGGAATGTAAATTAATTCAGCCATGGTGGAAAGTAGTTTGAAGATTTCTTGTGATGGTGGTGGTGGTGGTTTGTTTTAGGTTTTGTTTCTGAGACAGAGTCTTGCTATGTCATCCAGGCTGGAGTGCAGTGGCATGATCTTAGCTCACTGCAACCTCCATCTCCCGGGTTCAAGCAATTCTCCTGCCTCAGCCTCCTGAGTAGCTGGGACTACAGGCATGTGCCACTGTACCCGGCTAATTTTTGTATTTTTAGTAGAGACAGGGTTTCACCATGTTAGTCAGGCTGGTCTCGAACTCCTGACCTTGTGATCTGCCCGCCTTGGCCTCCCAAAGTGCTGGGATTACAGGTGTGAGCCACCTCTCCCAGTCATGCCCAGCTATTTTTATTTATTTGTAGAGATGGAGTCTTACTATATTGCCCAGGCTGGTCTTAGACTCCTGGCCTCAAGCAATGTTCCCACCTCAGCCTCCCAAAGTGCTGGGATTACAGACATGAGCTACCTTATCTGACCTAACTTTTAAAACATATTAAAATAATAATAAGCAACACTATTGTAACACTAAACACTTTGTGAAAACTTAATTAAAATTTTGGTTATCATATAGATTTTTGAAGGTTCGTTCATAAAGGAACTGGATTAAAGTCTGATGATGAAAGGTTCCCCTCCTTCTCTACTTACTGGGTATGATGGGAGAACTGAAAGAAACTGAGGACAGTTGGGGCACAGTGGCTCACTTCTGTAATCCTAACATTTTGGGAGGCTGTGGCGGGAGGATCGCTTGAGGTCAGGAGTTCGAGACCAGCCTGGCCAGCATGGCAAAACACCATCTCTACTAAAAATACAAAAATTAGCTGGGTGTGGTGGTGTGCATCTGTATTCCCAGCTACTTGGGAGGCTGAAGTATGAGAATCGCTTGAACCCAGGAAGCAGAGATTGCAATGAGTCAAGATCATGCCACTGCACTCCAGCCTGGGCAACAGAGCAAGACTCTGTCTCAAAAAAAAAGAAAGAAAAGAAAAGAACAGAAAAAAAGAAACTGAGGACAAGTTTGATGAAGTAGGGTCATAACTGTTATCATTCTCTCTTTTTTTTTTTGAGACAGAGTCTCGCTCTGTCGCCAGGCACCAGGTTGGAGTGCAGTGGCGCGATCTCGGCTCACTGCAACCTCTGCCTTGGGGGTTCAAGCAATTCTCTTGCCTCAGCCTTCCGAGTAGCTGGGACTACAGATGCATGCCACCAAGCCCAGCTACATTTTTTTGTATTTTTAGTAGAGACGGGGTTTCACCATGTTGGTTACGATGGTCTCGATCTCTTGACCTCATGATCCATCCGCCTCGGCCTCCCAAAGTGCTGGGATTACAGGCTTGAGCCACCTTGCCCAGCCTTCTTTTTTTTTTTTTTTTTTTGAGATAAAGTTTCTCTCTTGTTGCCCAGGCTGGAGTGCAGTGACACGATCTTGGCTCACTGCAACCTCTGCCTCCCAGATTCAAGCAATTCTCCTGTGTCAGTCTCCTGAGTAGCTGGGATTACAGGCCTGAGCCACATCACCTGGCCAAGTTTTTGCATTTTTAGTAGACATGGGGTTTCAGCATGTTGGCCAGGCTGGTCTCAAACTCCTGACCTCAGGCTATCCACCTGCCTCGGCCTCCCAAAGTGCCGAGATTACAGGCATGAGCCACCACACCCAGCCATCATTCTAATTCTTATTTACCTTTTCAAGAAACAACATAATGAAACGACTAAAAGCCATCCAGAATACTGGGAAAGGCTATGAGGCCAGGAACCTTTACATGATGCTGAGCAGACTTGATGACTACCAGAAAAAGGTGATGCAGGTCTGGACTGAGAAGCAGAAGTCTCTAGGGCAGAAACGGAATCAGTGCTTGAAGAAAATGATACATGTATTTGACGAGGTAACCTGCTTTCCACTCCCTCTCTCCAGCAAGTTGTAAAAACACGAAAGTGGTTAAGCTTTGAAAATGACATTTACCTGGAGACACTGCTATATTACTTTCCTGGGCTGCTGTAACAAATTACCACAAACGTCATAGCTTGAAACAACAGAAATTTACTCTCTTATAGTTCTAGAAGCCAGAAGTTAGTGGAATCAGGGTGTCTGCCGGGTTGGTTCCTTCTAGAAGCTCTGAGAGGGCATTCTGTTGTGCACTTCTAGATTGCGATGGCTATGGGCAATCCTTAGCATTCCTGTTTGTAGCCACATAATTCCAATCTCTGCCTCTGTGTTTCAAATGGCCTTCTTCTTTTTTCTTTTTGAGTCTTGCTCTGTCGTCCAGGCTGGAGTTCAGTGGCAGTATCTCGGCTCACTGCAAACTCCACTTCCCGGGTTCAAGCAATTCTCCTGACTCAGCCTCCCAAGTAGCTGGGATTACAGTCGCCCATTACCACACCCAGCTGTTTTATATTTTTAGTAGAGATGGGGTTTCACCATGTTGGCTAGGCTGGTTTTGAATTCCTGACCTCAGGTAATCCACCCACCTCGGCCTCCCAAAGTGTTGGGATTATAGCCATGAGCCACCACGCCTGGCCTGAGTTCTAATGATAAATGTTACAAGCTGGGGTTCTAGAGACATTTTATAACTATATATCCTCCTCTCTCATTAACATCAGGTTTTTTTTTTTTTTTTTGAGACAGAGTCTTGCTCTGTTGCCCAGGCTGGAGTGCAGTGGTGCAATCTCAGCTTACTGCAACCTCCACCTGCGTTCAAGCAATTCTGCCTCAGCCTCCCAAGTAGCTGGGACTACAGGTGCATGCCACCACGCCTGGCTAATTTTTGTATTTTTAGTAGAGACAGGGTTTCACCATATTGGCCAGGCTGGTCTCAAACTCCTGACCTCATGATCCACCTGCCTCGGCCTTCCAAAGTGCTGGGATTACAGGCATGAGCCACCGCACACAGTCAACATCGATTAATTTATAAGATTAGTTTACTTGCTACTTTGGAAGGTAGAGAGAGACTTCTCATCAGACAGAGCCTAATCCAAGTCAAATATATATTGTAAATTTTCCAGAACCATTATATTTTATTTTTTATTTATTCATTTATTTTATTGAGATGGGGTCTTGCTCTGTCACCCAGGCTGGAGTGCAGGTGCATGATCTTGGCTCACTGCAATCTTCACCTCCTGGGTCCAAGTGATTCTCCAGCCTCAGCCTCCTGAGTAGCTGGGATTCAGGTGCCCACCACCATGCCTGGGCAATTTTTGTATTTTTAGTAAAGACAGGGTTTCACCACATTGGCCAGGCTGGTCTTGGACTTCTGACCTCAAGTGATTCACCTGTCTCAGCCTCCCAAAGTGCTGGGATTACAAGTGTGAGCCACTGCACCTGGCCCAGAACAGTTATATTTTAAATATTACAGCTCTTTGTCAAAAAAAAGAATATGCTCCTTTTTTTAATTTGGCAAATATAGCCAATGTAGATAGGGTTGACAGCAACATGGTTTATCTAACAGGAATCACAATGCCTAGGGCATTTCAGAGGAGGAATAAGGGTCTGGGGTCAGGGAAGCCAGAATCCAGAGGATGAGGTACGGGTATCAAGGCTTAGAGAAAGGAGACAAAGCAAAAGGGATAAGAGGTTAAATATGAATAAATACCTTGCACTGAATCAGCATGGTGGTGAAGAGGGTTAGTTCTCCTACCAGATTGTGTGGGTTCAAATCAGCCTAGCTACAAACTAGCTAAGTGACTTTATGCAAGCTGCTTACACTTTCTGAGCCTCAGATTCTCCATATGTAAGACAAGGGTAATAATAATATGTATCTCTTAAGGTTGTTATAAATACCAAATCAGCCAATATATGGAAAGTGCTTAGTTCAGTGTCTGACATTCAGTAAGTATTCAGTAAATGCTGGCTATCATTACAGTTGCATACTGCTTCACAATTTGTAAAGTGCTTCCATATATACTGTGTTTTACAATTCTCACAACAACCCTGTGTTATTATCCCTGTTTTAGAAATGAGGAGAAAGAAGTGCAGATAAATTAAGCAACTATCCCAACGTCTCACAGCAAGAAAATGAGAGGACCAGGAGTTGATCTTAAGTAGGACTAAGGTTTTTACGTAGCAGAGCTGCCACCTCTGAAATTATCAATGTTGGAAGCGGGTGGAGTAGGGAGAGGATATGCAATCCGTGGAAAAGGAGTCGTCACAGTTTCGTCTAGGGACAGCTTTGAAGACCCTTCTAAATATTTTCTTTTCATGGTTTCCTTTTTCTGATCTAATTTTTTTATAGCTCAAAAAGATATATGAATGGAATCTTAGTCAACCTATCCCCTTAATCATCAAAGAAAAGCAGATACCTGCCTCTACCATATTTGTTCAAAAGCCATTCTTAAAATTACTAATAGAAGAGGACAGAAGCTCTGACATATTCAGGAAATTTAGGTATGTGCTAGAAAGACTGATATTAAACTTCGTTTGGACGATATGTGGGACCTAATTTCCTGCCCAAGAGCTTCCCTTTCCCCACAATTATCAAATGGTGCAATGGGAAGTCTAAATAGAGTATTAATTCCCTTAGCTAATTTTGCAAGAGGTTAATTTACATATATTTTTACTTAAATATTTAACATTGGATTTTGAGTTTCTTTAAAAATAAAGCTGATTATTTATTACTAAAAAAACAAATTCTTTTAATAAAGAAACTTAGAAGCATTATCCTCTCTTTTTCTTTTCTTTCTTTCTTTTTTTTTTAAGGAGGAAGGAGCTTTCCTCCTTTTGACCATGTTGGCCAGGATGATCTTGATCTCCTGACCTCGTGATCCTCAGCCTCCCAAAGTGCTGGGATTACAGGCGTGAGCCACCGTGCCCAGCCTTTTTTTTTTTTTAAAAAAAAATAATAATAACAAAGTGTTTATTTAAATGGTTGATATTTTCTTAAGTGTCAATGAAATGAGTTCCACTCTTTTTTTTTTTTTTTTTTTGAGACAGTCTGGCTCTGTCACCAGGCGCCAGGCTAGAGTGCAGTGGTGCGATCTCGGCTCACTGCAACCTCCGCCTACTGGGTTCAAGCAATTCTCATGCCTCAGCCTCCTGAGTAGCTGGGACTACAGGCACACACCACCATGCCCAGCTAATTTTTGTATTTTTTTTTTTTTAAGTAGAGACAGGATTTCACCATGTTGGCCAGGATGGTCTCAATCTCTTGACCTCGTGATCTACCCGCCTTGGCCTCCCAAAGTGCTCGGATTACAGGTGTGAGCCACCATGCCCAGCCCTCAAATTCTGCTTTTTTATCCATCTGTCAAAGTGGGCAGAGCTAATGCTGGTCAGTGCAAGGGGAGGGCATTATAGGACTGGGTGGTGGTGAAGAGGGGTGAATAAGTTAGAAAAATTTGGTGCTTCCAATTTATGCTCTTGTAGACAACAAGAGGACCAGACAGAGGCCATCTGGAATGTTGATCTGTCCACTACAAGCTACCCAATAGCAGAGAAGACATCTATGCATTCACTCTGGGCCCAGCTGGGTGGGTATCCAGATATTCCTAGGCTGCTTCAGTTAGATATGCAGTCTACCTTCCGAAAATCTCTTGCATCCCTCCAATCACAGTAAGTTATGGACTGGAAGCACTCTGGTAATTGGGCCTTTGATCATATATTTTTTGTTTCCCTAACTTGACTGTCTCCTGTAGCACCAAGGAGTTACCAAAAGTAATGTTCAGTATGAGGTTAGGACTCACACCTGTCATAAAATAGTACAGGTAAATTCAGCATTAGTCTGTGTTTCTCATCATAGGCCTGTAGATGTCACTGTTGAATAACATAAAACAAGCAAAAAACCAGTTATAATACCATGAACCTAATCTAACACTAGATAGGTCCACTTTTAATTCCATCCTTAGAAATTTGTTAATAGAAGTACCAGAAAAGGCCAGGTGCAGTGGGTCACACCTGTAATCCCAGCACTTTAGGAGGCAGAGGCAGGTAGATCACAGGTCAGGAGTTCAAGACCAGCCTGGCCAATATGTTGAAACCTTATCTCTACTAAGAATACAAAAAAATTAGCCGGGCATGGTAGCAGGCATCTGTAGTCCCAGGCTGAGACAGGAGAATTGCTTGAACCCAGGAGGCAGAGGTTGCAGTAAGCTGAGATTACACCACTACACTCCAGCCTGGGCGACAGAGTGAGACTCCGTCTCAAAAAAAAAAAAAAAGTACCAGAAAAACCACTGTAGAATGCTTTTTTCATATTATGGTTCAGTGACATGACCTTAAGTGCAGTTGTCATATCTTGACCCAATCTGAGTAAATTAGGTGTTTATTTTCTAGGATACACTGAAGAGATGACTTCACATTTCCAAAATCTGTTGAACCAGATTCTTACTTAAACCACTGGAAATTATTCCAGTGGAAATAAGGGCTTTGGAGTCACATTAACTCTTTCAGGACAAATAATTATTTAATATTCTAAATCAAGAATTTAGAAAATTGAACTTTTGTTAATCTGAAAGAGTTCATGGGAGCAGTCTGATTTATTTTGGTGAAATCTAAGTCCTGAAGAAGTAGTGTTAGGCCAGGCACAGTGGCTTATGCCTGTAATCCCAGCACTTTGGGAGGCCAAGGCAGGTGGATCACCTGAGGTGGGGAGATCGAGACCAGCCTGGACAACATGGCAAAACCCCGTCTGTACTAAAAATACAAAATTACCCAGGTGTGGTGGTGCACATCTGTAATCCCAGCTACTCAGAGGCTGAGGCAGGAGAATTGCTTGAACCCAGGAGGCAGAGGTTGCAGTGAGCCAAGACTGTGCCACTGTGCAGCAGCCTGGGGAACAGAGTAAGACTCTGTCTCAAAAAAAAGAAAAAAAGTAGTGTTAACTCACAAATTTGTCCAGGTGGCAGACACCATAAAATAAGACATTTACAATTCTACAATACAACAAAATAATAGCAAAAATATTGCTATTTGATGTATCTAAAGTCATATATCATGAGCATGTGTTTTTGAAAAAAGTTATTAAACCAAATGTAACCATTAAGTTGAATAAGCATGACTCATTAAGTTATAGGTTATAATCATAAAGCAACATTTTTTCTGGTTTCCCATTTTCCCTTTTACTTTACAGCCATTAAATTAATTAATTTAGGTTATTTTGAGGGAAAATATTCTAATTTAGTTATTTGTAGGGCCTTGGGACAAAATACATACATTTTTCTTTAAGTTTCATTTTCCTTACCTCCATTCCATTACTGACTTCAAGTGTCAGATATCCTTCTGACCTAAGCACTTATTACTTATGCTAAATCCCTGAAAACTCTTATTTCCAGTTACCTATTTTATTTTAATTAATTAATTTTGTTTATTTTTGAGATGGAGTCTCCCTCTGTCGCCAAGGCTGGAGTGCAGTGGCATGATCTCGGCTCACTGTAACCTCCACCTCCTGGATTCAAGTGACTCTCTGGCCTCAGCTTCCTGAGTAGCTGGGACTACAGGTATCCACCATGACACCAGGTTAATTTTTGTATTTTTAGTAGAAACAGGGTTTCACCATGTTGGCCAGGCTGCCTCAAACTCCTGACCTCAAGTGATCCGCCTGCCTTGGTTTCCCAAAGTGCTGGGATTACAGGTGTGAGCCACTGGGCCCGGCCCTACTATTTTATTTTTATTATTTTTTAAGAGACGGGGTCTCTAAAACAAGCTTGTTTTGTTGCAAAAGCAAGCTCATATTGGACATGTTTTAAAACCTACTTTGAGGCCAGGAGTGGTGGCTCATGCCTATAATCCAGCGCTTTGAGAGGCTGAGGCAGGTGGATCACTTGAGGCCAGGAGTTAAGACGAGCCTGGCCAACATGCTGAAACTCTGTCTCTACTAAAAATACAAAAAATTAGCTGGGCATGCTGGCATACAACTGTAGTCCCAGCTACTCAGGAGGCTGAGGAATGAGAATGGCTTGATCCTGGGAGGCAGAGGTTGCAGTGAGCCGAGATTACACCACTGTACTCCAGCCTGGGCAACAAGGCAAGACTCTGTCTCAAAAAAAAATAAAAAAATAAAAACCTATTTTGTGTTTCATTTAATAGCACATCTTCAAAATATTTCTATTATAATAAATATAGAGCTATATCATTTTGTTGGTTGCATGATATTCATTGCATATCTGTATTTTTTTTTTGTTTTTAGAGATGGGGTCTTGCTCTGTCATTCAGGCTAGAGTGCAGTGGCACAATCATAACTGACTGTAACCTCTAACATCTGCTATCACTCCACCTGCTTCAGTCTCCCAAGTAGCTGAGATTACAGGGACACCTGACCCATTGTATAGACATACCATGATGTATTCAATTGTTCTCCTACTGATAGAAATTTGGATATTTTTCAACATTGCAAACAATGCTACACCAAATATCTTTACAATACTTTGTATGTTTATATAATTATTTCTCTATGAAAATTCCATTAAAATAATATTCAGTTTTTACCAATTATAAAAGTAATGCATGTTCACTGAAAATTTAAAAAATACAGACAGGTCTATCCTCAGAAATAACAATCATTATCAATATTTAAGCCATGTTCTAACTTTAGGTATAAGAATACTGTCTAATAAGCAATAAGCTATTGCCAAGTCCTTTTCTTCATGATTTTGGGGCTGCGAGACATTCTGCCACCTTTATGTGACCACTATAAATATGGATTATAGGCCAGGCAGTGGCTCACACCTGTAATCCCAGCTACTTGGGAGGTTGAGGTGGGAAGACTACTTGAGCTTGGGGAGCAGAGGTTGCAGTGAGCTGAGATGGTGCTCACTGAGACGGAGTCACAGTCAGCTGTGACTCTAGCCTGGGTCACAGTGCGAGGCCCTGTCTAAAAAAAAAAGGATTACATACTGATTTTACTAGTTTATCTTTGTGAGTTCTGGAGGCACTTTTCCCTATGGCTCACCTATATTCCCACAAATGTGTTTAAAGCAATTTATAGTGAGGTTAATTTTCTTGTCTCATTTCCAGGGTTAAGAAGATTCCCAAATCACTGTAAAATTAAATACAAGCATGTTGAAGGTACATTTCAATATGTTTCAGGAAATGCCTATTTTGTTCTCTTTCGTGTATATATATTGCTTTGTCTTTCCTTTGCTTTTTATATTCTGCCTGTAATTCTTCCGCTGGAACATCTTCATTTCTGGACTACTACTATGACCACTCAAGAAGGAATATCTTCTGTCCTAGATTATGGGAGACACAAAGCTTCAATACCCCTGGGGTAGGCTAAGTCATGAAAGGCATATCATTATGGACCCCTAACATGATGGCAAAGTGGCACACTCTACCTCTCCCAGTCTAAACCCAAAGATGCCTCAGAAGGAAGAAATAAATGAGTATAATGAAGGAAACTAAAAACCAGCAGAAACCCCTGAAGAATTAGAAGGTGGTTATGATTGGTAAAGAAGGGGAATCATAACGTTACCAGTAGAGGGCTGTGAATGCAAGTTGTCCAAGTTCTTGGCATTTTGAACAAAGAGTAGGACAAAATGCTCAGCAAAGAAAGAATGAAGCAACAAAAGAACGAAAGCAAGGATTTGTTGAAAACGAAAGCACACTCCACAGTGTGGGAGTGGCCTGGGCAGTTGCTCAAGAGCCTAGACACAGAATCTTATTGGGTCCAAATACCCTCTAGAAGTTTCCCAGTGGTCACTTCATGTTCACCTCATGTAAATAAAATGGTAGCTTGTAATCAGTCTGATTGGTTGCAGAAAGCAGCCAACCAGATGCTGAAGTGAAGATACAAAGGTCACACTCTTGTGCAAACTATGCAGAGAACAACCAATCAGAGGCTAGGGTGAAGTTACAAAATTATACTTCTATGCAAAGACTGGCCTGCAATCAGTCTGATTCCTTGCTGACAGCCAATTTCCCATCTGCTGCACAGAAAAGATGAAAGGGAGTAGCCTCTAGTCCTTCCAGAAAAGGTCAAAGGGAGTAGCCTCTGGTTCTTCTGTTACTTAGGCATGGAAAGTTAGGTTTTCCTTTCAATTTAGTTCTAGGAAGTTGGCATGCAGCCTCATGTTTGCTACCTCCAGATCCTATTCTCCTGCCTCAATAACTCTGTACCGCGGAGGGCCAGGCTTCCAGCATGGGGATTGTATTAGTCAGGGTTCTCTTAGAGGGACAGAACTAACAGGATATATAAAGGGAAGTTTATTAAGTATTAACATACATGATCACAAGGTCCCACAATAGGCTGTCTGCAAGCTGAGGAGCAAGGAGAACCAGTCTCAGTCCCAAAACTGAAGAACTTGGAGTCCGATGTTCAAGGGCAGGAAGGCTCGGAGGCTAGGCCCATCTCTCTCCTTTTTTCATTTTTCTGCCTGCTTTATATTCACTGGAAGCTGATTAGTTTCTGCCCATGCAGTTAAGGGTAGGTCTGCCTTCCTCAGCCCACTGACTCAAATGTTAATCTCCTCACAGACACATGCAGGATTAGTACTTGGCATCCTTTAATCCAATCAAGTTGACACTCAGTATTAACCATCACAAGTCCACCACTTGTTAACTTGAACCCATACACATTTCCTGATATCATAATCTTCAAATAAAAATAATAATGTCATAATTACACCTAACATAATACAACTATCCTTTGTATAATCAGAAACACACCAATCCCCAATCCAGATGCTAGTCTATAAAGTTAAGGATACTTAAATGCTGATATGAAGTCAGTAAATTTTATGTCATATGATAAAGGAAAAATAAATAAAATGAAGATATTTTCTTAGTACAAGTGTACACATGCACAAACATGTTTTTAATAAAAGGAGAAAATACTCATGACAATTACAGTCCTTGTTTCTGCAGTTGGTCACGTGGTCATAGCTGGTATTAATGACTACCTTCTACTACCCATTCTGTATTCTCTTTGCCTTCAGCAAGCACCTTAGCAGGCCATGGTTTCTTTCCTGGTAGAGGACTCAAATCTTCATTCCTGAAGGGTCTAGACCATTTGTGTCCTGCATGGATTGGGCTGTTGTAGTTTTCCATTGACCTTAATCACAGGGCATGGTAATACTAAGAGATGCCCTAATGAATTTCCGGTATTCCATGTATATTCTTCCTTATCTTCGTTATGGAGTAGTAGACTGATTTTATCTTGATAGTCTGGGTCAGTCACCCCAGCCAATACTGCAGCTCCCTTCTTAGCCTGTTGACTTAAAGGTAGGAGGAGCCCAAAGTGTCCAGGTGGCAATCTTAACTTTCAGTTTAATGGAATTGTTGTGTCTCCTGGTGGCAGTGTTCCTCCCTCTGATAATGGAATGCTGCTGTGCATGACCCAATTTAAGGCTAGATAGGTCAGAAAGCACCCAGTTCATGATAGGCAGTTCGGGTGGCATGGTGACTTAATGGCCCATAGTTAAACGTTTAATTTCCACCAAAGCCCATAACAGGCCAAGAGCTATCTCTCAAAAAGAAAGTAGTTATCTGCAGAAGATGGCAGGGCCTTGCTCCAAAATCCTAAAGGCCTCCTCTGTGATTCACCTATGGGGGCCTGTCAAAGGCTCCAAACAGCATCCCTACCTGCCACAGACACCTCGGGCACCATTGGATCTGCTGGGTCATATGGCCCAAGTGGCAGAGCAGCTTGTACAGCTGCCTGGACCTGTTGCAGAGCCTTTTCCTGTTCTGGACCCCATTCAAAATTGGCAGCCCTTTGGGTCACTCGATAAATGGGCCAGAGTAACACACCCAAATGAGGAATGTGTTGCCTCCAAAATCCAAAACTGGGTTTTGTAGTTCTTTCTTGGTTGTAGGAGAGACCAAATGCAACAACTTATCCTTCACCTTAGAAAAACTATCTCTCTTTGCCTGGGCATCGTGACACTCCTGGCCCCGTGACCCAGGTCTGGCGGGCAGGCAAGTGGGCACACGGGGACACAAAGGCAGCCAGATACTGTGGGGTGAGGGTGCCCCCATGGACAGGGTGTGCCTGTCTGCCCAGCAGGGATGGTGGGTGGGGGGTAGCGGAGTCATTCGGGGGCTTTGCTGCCCTCTGCTTGCTGGGGCTGAGGGTGGGCCAGATACCCCCTTGGAGGGAACTTTCTTTTCCTTGTGTGTCCAGGGTGCCAGTCTGAGGAGTTCCTGTAGCCAAGTCGAAGGTGGCTCTGGGTAGGCACGGGTGTTATGGTCCTATCTTCAGCCAACAGAGCCATCCTCCTGAGGGCTACCTCTGGGGACTTCCTACAGGAAGAGAGTGACAGATTTGGTGCTTCTGTGTTTCTGCCGCTTCAGTGAGGCCACTGTGGGAGTCGGTGCGGTGGACCTACGTTGGAGCCCGGGATGTGCCTCTCCAGCCGCCAGTCTGCTGGGCTTGCCTTCTCAAGACCACTGGGAAAATCAGGACCAGGGTGTGTCCCGAGCCTACAGGCCCTGTCCCCTCTTTCCATGTCTGCAGGGGTTGAGGGCTGCACCCAGCTAGCTGGAGCGGGAGAGGCAGATTTAGTGGATGCCTGGTGTGGACTCGGACTGGCCTTTGGAAGCACCCTGTCCTGATGGGGTTGCCTGTCACTACTGCGGACTGAGGCTTGGCAGAATCTGCAGGTGGGGAAGGCTGTGTGTGGCCTTGGGGTAGAACCTGCAGAGCTGACTTCCTGCCAGATAGGGACTTTCTGTGAAGTACCCTCAGCGAACCGGGGTCCTTGGCCAGCCCTACAGAGTACTTCTGTGCTGGGGTCAGGTAGGAAGTCTGGGCCAGTAGGGCCCCAGCACAGTCCCTCAATTCAGCCTGGCTCTGCCTCTGCCCATATTACACCAGGTGGGATGCCGCCCTGCATGGTCTGGGGGTTGGCTCAGCTTGGGGCTACCCTGTGGTGGAACTGGATGTTTTTGGGGAGCCCAGCCTTTCTGCATGCCAGCACAGCGCACAATATAGTTTCCAAAATTCAGTTTAAAACTAAAAGTAAACTTTTCAGCCACTCAAAAAAGAAAAAAAAGAAGGACTATCTCGACAGGTCCCATACCACTGGACCCGTAGAAATTTTACTGAGGTAGAAGGTCCCTGAATTTCAGTCAGATTTATTTCCCATCTTCTGGCAAGAAAATTTCTCACCAATAAGGCCAGTGTTTGCTACTTCTTGCTCACTAGATCCAATCAGCATAATGTCATCAATGTAATGGACCATCATGTTATCCTGCAGAAGTGAAAATTGATCAAGGTCTCTCCAAATAAGAGCATGACACAAAGCCAGAGGGTTCATGTACCCCTGAGGTTGGACAGTAAAGGTATATTGTCAGCCTTGCCAGCTGAAGGCAAATTGCTTCTGGTGGGCCTTATGGACAGGAATGGAGAAAAAGGCATTTGCTAAGTCAGTGGCTGCATACCAGGTACCAGGAGATGTGTTAATTTCTCAAGCAACGAAACAACATCTGGTACAGCAGCTGCAACTGGAGTCACCACTTGGTTAAGCTTATGATAATCAACTGTCATTCTCCATGATCCATCTGTTTTCTGCACAGGCCAAATGGGAGAGTTGAATGGGGATGTGGTGGGAATCACCACCCCTGTGTCTTTCAAGTCCCTGATGGTGGCACTAAACTTCACAATCCCTCCAGGAATGCAATATTGTTTTTGATTTACTATTTTCCTAGGTAGAGGCAGCTGTAATGGCTTCCATTTGGCCTTTTCCACCACAATAGCCCTCACCTTACCAGTCAAGGAGCCAATGTGGGGGTTTTGCCATCTGCTAAGTATGCTTATGCCAATCATGTATTCTGACACTGGGGAAATGACCACAGGATGAGTCTGGGGACCCACTGTAAGTCGGACCTGAGCTATAACTCCATTAATTATCTGACCTCCATAAGCCCCTACTTTAACTGGAGAACCAAAATGACATTTTGGGTCCTCTGAAATCAATGTCAGCTCAGAGCCAGTGTCCAGCAGTCCCCAAAATGTCTGATCATTTCCCTTGCCCCAAAGCACAGTTACCCTGGTAAAAAGCCAGAAGTCTCTTTGGGGAAGGATGGGAGAAAGATTCACTGCATAAATTGTTGGCAATGTAGTGGGGTCCTTCCTCAAGGGGACCTGGCCACCCCTTCATTCAAAGGGTTCTGGGTCTGTAAACTGGCTCAAGTCTGGAAATTGATTGAGAGGCTGTGATTCTGTTTTTATGATTCAAATTAGTCCACTGTCCATTCAATCTAGAAGTTTTCTGTTTGTATAAATTAAGCAGGAATGCAGTAGGCTTCCTATCAATTTCACTTCTAGGAACACCTTAATTAGCCAATGCCAGGCTGGGCATGGTGGCTCACGCCTGTAATCCCAGTACTTTGGGAGGCCGAGGCGGGCAGATCACCTGAGGTCAGGAGTTCAAGACCAGTCTGGCCAACAAGGTGAAACCCCCCTCTTTAAAAAAAAAAAAAAAATTAGCCAATGCCAGAGCTCCACATGAGTCAGACTATTCAGACTATTCTGATTGCCACTTTGCCTCTGCTGTCCATTACTGTAGCTACACCCACTTTCCCTTTGATGGTTGAGTGCTGCCACTTGGCCCCTGTCACCTTAGGATTCACTTATTCCCATTGTATTTAAATTTTGTAGTTGAGTGACTGTGCTTCCCACCGTTAGATCTGACATACAGTGAAGAGCAATTACAGGTCTCTTCAAAAATGCAGGTGCTGTCCTCACAAATCTATATCGCAAGGCATTGGTTAAGGGTATATCTTCTGGACCCTCCCATCTGGGATGAGTAGGTCTAAAGTGACTAATCCACTCCACCATCCCAATCTCCCTAAGCCTTTGGATCCCTTCCTCTACATTAAACCAAGGGAGATCAGGTATTCCCATCTCGATCACAGTGGGCCATCTTTTAATCCATATTTCAGCTAACCAAGCAAACAAACAATTAGAACCTTTTTAAACTCCCCGAGCTGCAACATTAAAAGCAGAGTCCCTACTTAGTGGGCCCAAATCAATAAATTCAGCCAGATGCAACTCTTATGTTCCTTCCACCATTATCCCATATCCTTAATATCCATTCCCATGCCTGTTCTCCAGACTTCTGTTTGTATCAATTTGAGAACTCAAACAGTTTTTTCTGAGTGTAGTGCACCTCCTCATGGGTAGTGCACCTCCTCAACCTCACCTCCAGGGGCCAGACGGGGCTTTAGTCTAGTTATAGGTGTAGAAGCAAACAGGGGTGTTGGGGATGGCTTCTGAGGAGAATCAACATTATCTTGCCTGGCAACTGCCTCAGGGGAAGCCATCATTATTGCCTCAGGCAGCATAGGGTTTATCTCCTCAGACTAAGGTAGAAAGCCTGATGGCAGCATGGGTCAGGGAGGGGATATTGCCACTACTGTGGATGGAGAAGTTGTTCCTTCTGTCAAAGAAGGTTCATCAGAGTTTACAAACTCAGTGTCCCCAGCTTCATCAGGGTCCTCCCATACGTCCCTATTTCAAGTTGCAGGGTCCCATTCTTTCCCAATCAATGTCCTCACTTTAACAGGAGATACCTGGCGAGGTTGTGCATGCACCTTTTGTTGCAGGTCAGCCACTTGCATGATAAAAACTTCTGTCTGTTTTGCCACAATTTTAGCTCTTTACAGAAGACAAGACTCTCATTACGGGCAGTCTTAGCAGATTTGAGGCTCAGTATCTGCTTCTGAAGCTGGGAGACAGAATCCCTGAGTTCATCATTTTTTTTTAAATCACTTTGTCCAGTGAATTTAGGAGCAACCAACCAGCTTCATTATGTTCCTTGGTTCTCCATATATGGTAAAAGTATTATGTATAGAGTCACTAAACTCCTTGCCTCTCATGAGCAGTGAATCAGGAGTGTTAAATGTATTTATTTTGAATAATTCTCTAAACAGTTCACACCAAGGACCATCAGTGTTCTCCATACTATTGGAAATCGAGTCCTTAGCATTTTGGGGTCTAATCATATTAAACAGCCAACTCCAGAAACCCCCAAACCAATGAAAGAACTCCATCCAGGCTGGGTGCTGTGGCTCACGCCCGTAATCCCAGCACTTTGGGAGGCTGAGACAAGGGGATCACGAGGTCAAGAGTTCAACACCAGCCTGGCCAACGTGGTGAAACCCCGTCTCTACTAAGAATACAAAAATTAGCCAGGCGTGGTGGCGTGTGCCTGTAATCCCAGCTACTCAGGAGACTGAGGCAGGAGAATTGCTTGAACCCAGGAGGCGGAGGTTGCAGTGAGCCAAGATCGCGCCACTACACTCCAGACTGGGTGACAGAGCAAGGCTTTGTCTTGGAGGAAAAAAAAGAAAAAGAAAAAAGAACAAAGAACTCCATCCTTAATATTCTGTTTCTCTAGAATCACTCCTGGTACCAAAGTTTGTATTAGGGCTCCCTTAGAGGGACAGAACTAACAGGATATATAAAGGGGAGTTTGTTAAGTATTAACATACATGATCACAAGGTCCCACAATAGGCTGTCTGCAAGCTGAGGAGCAAGGAGAGCCGGTCTCAGTCCCAAAACTGAAGAACCTGGAGTCTGATGTTCAAGGGCAGGAAACATCCAGCACGGGAGAAAGATGTAGGCTTGAAGGCTAGGCCCATCTCTCTCCTTTTTACATTTTTTTACCTGCTTTATATTCACTTGAAGCTAATTAGATTGTGCCCATCCAATTAAGGGTGGGTCTGCTTTCCCCAGCCCACTGACTCAAATGTTAATCTCCTTTGGCAACACCCTCACAGACACACCCAGGACCAATATTGCATCCTTTAATCCAATCGAGTTGACACTCAGTATTAACCCCCACAGGGAGATATGGGGAGAAGTTTTAACTCTTCTATCCACCACATTGCCCATTGTAGATCACTGCCTTCTCCATCAGCCCTACTGCAAAACCGAAACACAGGAAAACCAAGAGGCTCATAGAGAAACACTCTTAGGTTGTAGAATGAAAAAGTAAATAAATAAATCCTGGTTCAACCAACAAGCAGCTAAAGGTATCATTCTATCTTCCCTTTCTAGTCCTCCTTTTCAGCCAGAGGTCTAGATAAATACATCCTTAGAAAGGAACAAAGCCTACAGTAAGGTATAGAAAGGTTCCTTAAGGGGCATAGACCCCTGATGAGAACAATACAAATGAAGATATTCAAAGTTGGACTGCAGGCCATGGCTCATGCCTGTAATCCCAGCACTCTGTGAGGTGGAGGCAGGTGGATCACCTGAGGTCAGGAGTTCAAGACCAGCCTGGGTAACATGGTGAAACCCCGTCTCTACCAAAAATACAAAAATTAGACAAGTGTGGTAGTGCATTCCTGTAACACCAGCTACTTGGGAGACTGAGACAGGAGAATCCCTTGAACCATGGAGTTGGAGGTTGCAGTGAGCCATGATTGTGACACTGTACTCTCCTGCGATTCTCCTGCCTCAGCCTCCTTTGTAGATAAGATTACGGCATGTGCCACCACGCCCGTCTAATTTTGTATTTTTAGTGGAGACAGGGTTTCACCCTGTTGGCCAGGCTGGTCTCAAACTCCTGACCTCAGATGATCCACCCACCTCAGCCTCCCAAAGTGTTGAGATTACAAAGTGCGCCACCACGCCCAGCTTCATCTATTATTATTAAATGTATGAGTCTAATCAACCATCATATTGTTTTCTGTTTCTATTGTATCTGTCTTAATTTCATTATTTCATTATGTAATTTGATTATTTTCATCTCACCTTTTTTTTTTTTTTGAGATGGAGTTTTGCTCTTGTTGCCTGGGCTGGAATGCAATGGCAGAATCTCGGCTTACCACAACCTCTGCCTCTTGGGTTCAAGTGATTCTCCTGCCTCAGCCTCCAGGTGCCCTCCACCATGCCCAGCTAATTTTTGTATTTTTAGTAGAGACAGGATTTTGCCATGTTGGCCAGGCTGGCTTCAAACTCCTGACATCAGGTGATTCACCCGCCTTGGCCTCCCAAAGTGCTGAGATTACAGGCGTGAGCCACTGCACCTGACCTCAGAAAATGTTTTTAAATGTTAAAAATGTTAGCTGGAACTTTTTCTAGAAATGTGACAAACTCTTTCTAAAATGATTATGGAAAAGTAGTCAATGAAAAGATTAGTCAAATTTGAAAAAGGAGGTTAAAAGGGGGGTAATAATGGCCTTGCGTGTTGATTCATGCCTATAATCCCAGCACTTTGGGAGGCTGAGTCGGGTGGATTGCCTGAGGTCAGGAGTTCAAGATCAGCCTGGCCAATTTAGCGAAACCCTGTCTCTACTAAAAATACAAAAAATTAGCTGGGTGTGGTGGTGCGCACCTGTAATCCCAGCTACTCGGGAGTCTGAGACAGGAGAATCATTTGAACCTGGGAGGCAGAGGTTGCAGTGAGCCAAGATTGTGCCACTGCACTCCAGCCTGGGCAACAAGAGTGAAACTTTGTCTCAAAAAATAAAAAAATAAAAAGGGGAGTAATAACAACAATTATTAAGAACACACTATAGAAATTTTTAAAAACTCAGTGAGATAGACACAAGGACCAATAAACCAGTGGAACAGATAGAAAGCTCAGGATAGATCCATGATACATAGAACTTGATAAGAAAAATGTGGCACCATAAAGGTGGCAATAGTATCTTTATAAGGAAAAGTCACATTACTTAGAAATTATGTTAATAAGGCTGGGCGCAGTGGCTCATGCCTGTAATCCCAGAACTTTGGGAGGCTGAGGCAGGCAGATCACCTGAGGTCAGGAGTTCAAGAGCAGCCTGACCAACATGGTGAAACCATGTCTCTAAAAAAAAACAAAAAACAAAACAAAAAACAAAACAAAAAAAACCATATATATATATATATATATATATATATATATATATATATATATTTAAATAAAAAAAAGAAAAAGAAATTATGTTAATAGGCTGGATGAGGTAGCTCATGCCTGTAATTCCAGCATTTTGAGAGGCCAAGGCCACTTGATTGCCTAAGGTCAGGAGTTCAAGACCAGCTTGGCCAACATGGTGAAACCTCATCTCTACTAAAAATACAAAAAACAAAAACAAACAAAAAAACTTGGCCGGGTGCGGTGGCTCAGGCCTGTAATCCCAGCACTCCAGCACTTTCGGAGGCCAAGGCAGGTGGATCACTGAGGTCAGGAGTTTGAGACCAGCCTGGCCAACAGGGTGAAACCCTGTTTCCACTAAAAATACAAAAATTAACTGGGTGTAGTGGCTCTTGCCTGTTATCCCAGCTACTCCAGAGGCTGAGGCAGGAGAATCCTGGAGGTGGAGGTTGCAGTGAGCCGAGATTGGGCCACTTCACTACAGCCCAGGTGATAGAGCGCAACTCCATTGCAAAAAAAAAAAAAAAAGAAAAAAAAGAAATTATGTTGATAAAACTTGTTCATGATATAAAGAAAATTAAGTTAGATCCTTATCTCACACTAAAGGTGAACTTCAGATGTGTTTAAGATATAAAAAACAGAGGCTAGGAGCGGTGGCTCATGCCTGTAATCCCAGCACTTTGGAAGGCCAAGATAGGTGGATCGCCTGAGGTCAGGAGTTCAAGACCAGCCTGGCCAACATGATGAAACCCCGTCTCTTCTAAAAATACAAAAAATTAGCTTGGCATGGTGGCGGGCACCTATAATCCCAGCTACTCAGGAGGCTGAGGCAGGAGAATTGCTTGAACCTGGGAGGTGGAGGTTCCAGTGAGCCAAAATCTTGCCATTGCACTCCAGTAAGGAAGTGGGTAAGGAAAAAGAAAAGTAAAATATCTTTGTGATTTAGTATGAGGAAAGGTTTCTTAAACAAGGTATTAAAATACAAAATTTAAGGCCGAAAGTTAATGAATTATTCACCAGCATGGCAAATTTAAGAGGTGGTTAATATCAAATCTTAGCATGAATTTGGGAGGAGATTGACCTCTTGTGCACAGCAGAGGAAACTGTAAACTGTCTTAATTGTTCTGGGAAATACTCTGGATGTGCTTGGTAAAGATGAGAGAGAGAGAGAGAGAAAGAGAGAGAGAGTGTGTGTGTGTGTGCCTGTGTGTGTGCCTGTGTGTGTGCCTGTGTGTGTGTGTGTGTGTGTGTGTGTGTGCTCTGTCACCTCAAGATCCCATCTCCTGGGTATATGTCCTAGAAAAATTGTCATGTGGCTTACCACAGTAACACATACAAGTGTTTATCCAGCTCTCCCAATTATAGCAGGGAGGTGGACACAACCCATGTGTTGTTTGTTTTTTTGAAACAGGGTCTCGCTCTGTCTCCCAGGCTACAGTGCAGTAGCACAATTTTGGCTCACTGCAGCCTTGACCTCCTGGCGATCCTCCCACCTCAGCCTCTTAAATAGCTGGGACTACAGGCATGCACCAACACACCAGGCTAATTATTTTATTTTTTGCGGAGATGGTATTTCACCATATTGCCCAGGCTGGTCTCAAACTCCTGGGCTCAAGTGATCCACCCACCTCAGCCTCTCAAAGTGCTGGGATTACAGGTGTGAATCACCGTGCCTGGCCCAGCCCAAGTGTTTTAACCACAGGAATGGGTACCTAAAATAAGTAGATGCAAACTGAAAAAAAACGTAACAACTAAAAGCAACAAACTAGGCGTATATATCAAGCACAGATATAAACACAAATGTTAAATGAAAACAGGCTGGGTGTAGTGTTTCACACCTGTAATCCCAGTACTTTGGGAGGCTGCTTGAGTCCAGGAGTTCAAGACCAGTATGGATAACATGGCAAGATCTTGTCTCTACAAAAAATCAAAAAATAAACCAGATGTGGTGGCACTCATCTGAAATCCCAGCTACTTAGGAGCCAGAGGTGAAAGGATCACTTGAGACTGGGAAGAGGGGATTGTAGTCAGCTGTGATTGTGCCAATGCACTCCAGCCTGGGTGACGGAGCACGGCTTTGTCTAAAAAAAAAAAAAGCAGGGCATGGTGGCATGGTGACTCATGTCTGTAATCCCAGCACTTTGGGAGGCCAAGGCAGACAGATCACTTGAGGTCAGGAGTTTGAGACCAGCCTGGCCAATGTGGTAAAACCCTGTTTCTACTAAAAATACAAACATTAGCTGGGCGTGGTGGTGCGTGAGGGAAGTCCCAACTACTCAGGAGGCTGAGGCAGGAGAACTGCTTGAACTTGGGATGGGGAGGCTACAGTGAGCCAAGATCACTCCACTGCGCTCCAGTCTGGGTGACAGAGTGAGACTCCATTATTTATACATATTAAAAAGAAAGGCCAGGCATGGTGACTCACATCTGTAATCCCAGCCCTTTGGGAAGCTGAGGAGGGCAGATCACATGAGGTCAGGAGTTCAAGACCAGCCTGGCCAACATGACAAAAAGCCGTTCTACTAAAAACACAAAATTAGCCGGGTGTGGTGGTGCACATCTGTAATTCCAGCTACTCAAGGGGATGAGGTAGGAGAACCACTTGAATCTGAGAGGGGGAGGCTGCAGTGAACCAAAATTGGGCCACTACACTCAGCCTGAGCAACACAGTGAGACTCAGTCTCAAAAAAAAAAAAAAAGAAATATACCTTCTGGGTTCCTGTGACTCTCCCCAATCTTTTTCTAAAAACTACACAGAGCAAAAAAGAACAGCAAATAAAACTTCCTACAACAGAAAAATGCTACAATACCCAATTTATACACAAGTTGGAAAAAATGCCCTGGAGACCTGCCAGAACCCCCACAAGAGTGTGGATATCACTGAAGCTGCTTGAAAGAGTAGGAAATATGGAGGGTCTTAAACATTAATGGAATCTGATAACATCAACAAGCGTTCACCCCCAGAAAGAAGGTGCCCAACCTTTAGTGGGAACAGCCGAGAACCGGTCTGAAACCTGGCGTATCAGCACTGGCAACAGTAGTCAGAAGGGCTGGGAGAATTCATAGGAATGATGGTGGCAGTCTTGCAAAAGTATGTCTTTGGGGATAAAGAGGCACTTTGGAAAATAAAATAATTGTTCCTGGTAATAAGTATCCCACTGAAAAAAAAACACTAGGAAAATCAGAGGAAGTTTGACTACAAGAAAGGCACACTATAATTTAGAAAACTGTAACAACAGGAGAGGGAGCTCTTGAGCTGAAAAACCAGGAAAGACCCTCAAAACATTCTCTCCAAAAGAGCCATCTGTTAAAAGCTGGTCCAGAAAAACCCAACATATTAAAACATGAGGCCAGGCACGGTGGATCACACCTGTAATCCTAGCACATTGGGAGGCCAAGGTGGGAAGATCACTTGAGGCCAGGAGTTCCAGCCCAGCCTGGCCAACATGGTAAAACCCTGTCTCTACTAAAAATACAAAATTAGCCAGGTGTGGTTGTGGGTGCCTGTAATCCCAGCTACTTGGGAGGTTTAGGCAGGAGAATCGCCTGAACCTGAGAGATGGAGGTTGCAGTGAGCCGAGATTGCTGCCACTGCACTCCAGCCTGGGCAGCAGAGCAAGACTCTGTCTCAAAAATAAATAAATAATCAAACAAACAAGCTCAAATCTGAATAACAATCACAACCAAAATTCAGTATCCTAGCCAGGCATGGTGGCACACAGCTGTAATCCCAGCACTTTGGGAGGCTGAGGCGGGTTTCACCTGAAGTCAGGAGTTCAAGACCAGCCTGGCCAACATGGTGAAACCCCATATCTACTAAAAATACAAAAGAAATTAGCCGGATTTGGTGGTGCACACCTGAAATTCCACCTACTCAGGAGGCTAAGGCAGGAGAATTGCTTGAACCTGGGAGGCGGAGGTTGCAGTGAGCCGAGATTACGCCACTGCATTCCAGCCTGTGTGACAGAGCCTCAAAACAAACAAACAAACAAAAAATTCAGTATCCATACAAAGTTACTATAAGAAAAGAAACCCCACAGAAAGAAGAATCACAAGTTTTGACAGATGATGAAACTATACTGGAAAAAAATACTATCCCAAAGCATAGTATTTTTTTAGAACCAAGACTAAACTACAGGATACATAAGTACAGTGGATGCCATGGTATGTTCCCTAAATACCCACTTCAGGACTGGAGCACTCATACTTCAAGTTACTGGAAGTAGTGGCTGAATCCTTCTCTGGGACTCAAAGAGAACCCCTTCACCCAAGACAACACCCTTTCCTGAAGATCCACCTTCGTGTAGTGACAGGTCCATACCAAGGCCCTTGCCTTGGGGTGAGACAACTCTGAAGGGCCATTCTGACTTGAAAGCTGCCCATGGGATTGGCTGAGACCTTTGTTGCAACTGCATCGTAGCCAGTGGTGTGCTGAAACTGGCTCCTACTGGCCTGTGAGAGCCAACTGTTACATGTTTAGGAATTTTGTAAGCAGGTTGTTTAAACACAGCCATTATTAAAACTTAAATTATATATACTTAAAACTAAATAAATTATATTCAAAACCAAGGTAATAAACACTTAATTCTCATTACTTTCTAATTTTACTATACTATTATCTATTCTTTAGAGATTGTCTATTATGTATCTGAACGGATGCTATTATGAATTTTTTTTCTTTTTGAGAAGGGTTCCCGCTTTGTCGCCCAGGATAGAGTACAGCGGCACAATCATGGCTCACTGCAATCCCCTCTTCCCAGGTTCAAGCGATCCTCCCACCTCAGGCTCCCGAGTAGCTGGGACTACAGGCAGGAACTACCATGCCTGGCTAATTATTTTATTTTATTTTTTAAATTTATTTATTTTTTGAGATGGAATCTCACTCTGATTCCCAGCCTGGAGTGCAGTGACACGACCTTGGCTCACTGCAACCTCTACCTCCCATGTTCAGGCGATTCTCCTGCCTCAGCCTCCCGAGTAGCTGGGATTACAGCATGCACCATCACACCTGGCTAATTTTTTAATTTTTAGTAGAGATGGGGTTTCAGCATGTTGGCCAGGCTAGTCTTAAACTCCTGACCTCAGGTAATCTGCCTGCCTCAGCCTCCCCAAGTGCTGGGATTACAGGGGTGAGCCACCACACCAGGCCAAATGTTTTGATTTTTTGTAGAGAGAGGGTCTCAACATGTTGCTCAGGCTGGTCTGAAACCCCTGAGCACAGCTGATCCATCTGTCTTAGCCTCCCAAAGTGCTGGGATTAGCTACAAAGCACTTCTTTCCAGCTCCATGTTCAGTAATATCATGTTGTTAACTTTCAGTTAACCATGACAGAAATATTTACCCACTGGTCGGGCGCAGTGATTCACACCTGTATTCCCAGCACTTTGGGAGGCCGAGGTGGGTGGATCACGAGGTCAGGAGTTCGAGACCAGCCTGGCCAATATGGTGAAACCCTGCCTCTACTAAAAATACAAACATTAGCTGAGTGTGGCAGCAGGTGCCTGTAATCTCAACTACTTGGGAGGCTGGGGCAGGAGAATCACTTGAACCCAGGAGGCGGAGGTTGCGGTGAGCAGAGGTCTCGCCATTGCACTCCAGCCTGGGCGACAGAGCAAGACCCTGTCACACAAAAAAATTAGCTGGACATGGTGGTGGGCACTTGTAATCCCAGCTACTCAAGAGGCTGAGGCAGGAGAATTGCTTGAACCTAGGGAGCGGAGGTTGCAGTGAGCTGAGATCGCACCACTTCACTGTAGCCTAGGCAAAAGAGCAAAACTCGTTCTCAAAAAAGAGAAAAAGAAAAAAAGAAATATTTACACACTGGAAATTGCCAAATGTTACAAATCAAAACTTTCCCCTCTCAAAAGTCAGTCGTTAACTAATTATTAGCACATCACCGATTATAGGTCAGCAGCTCCTCTGTCCAATCCTCCTTTCACTTTGTCACAACTGCTGATCCCAAGGGTACTCGCCAATATTCATACATACACATCTCTTAGAGTCTGTGTCCCAAAGAATGTGACCTAAAACAAAAAAAAGAACAGTAAGGACCAAATATATAATTTGAGATATAGAGGTTGGGAACAAGAAAGGCCAAGAAAAATTAAAGAGATTAAAAACAAAGTGATAAAGTAATCAAACCAGATTCAACATACATATTTCTGAATGCCATGAAGAAGAAAACAAAAGTAATGGAATAGAATTAATATTTACAACTGTAATTCAATTAATACTTTAGGTGGAGGTGGGAGAAGACATGAATCTACATACTGGAAGAGCAAACTATGTACCAAATTAAATAAACCTACATTGGTCAACTCTAAGATATATCCTAGAAAATTATTATTCTCATCCTTTATTTTTTTTAAGACAGGGTCTCACTCTGTCACCCAGGTTACAGTGCAGTGGCACAATCATGGCCCACTGCTGCCTCAACTTTCCAGGCTGAAGCGATTCTCCTACCTCAGCCTCCCAAGAAGCTGGACCACAGGTTCATGCCACCATGCCTGACTAATTTATTTTTTTGGAAGATGAAGTCTCACTCTGTTGCCGAGGCTGGAGTGCAGTAGCATGATCTCAGAGCTGGAATTACAGGCATGCATCATCACACCTGGCTAATTTTTATATTTTTAGTACAGACGGTGTTTCACCATGTTGGCCAGG